>CM074720.1:129511652-129541652 GCA_037306005.1 Rhinophrynus dorsalis | reverse complement strand
TGCACCATCACCACCACCAGTGTGGATGTCTAGGTTTCATCCCCCTCAGTCTTTCAAAGTGCTCCAAAGCCCAAACAGGCTTGGCAGGCAAAAAGATGTTCAGAAGCTGAAGGAGGATAAGCCCACAATTTGTCAAATACTATGCCCTTCAGAGGAGGGGACTTTACCTATGCTTCCTGTGTTCCACATGGAGTACAAGAATAGAATTTAATGGAAAGTTCATTAAAACTCTCCTTTCTGACCTGCCTATAGAGAGGGCACTTGTCTGAACTTTTTGTTTTCTCCATTTATTGTAGGTTCCCATGTGGAGCCACTTAGGAATTCCCAGATTATAAATCAGATGGTTCCAGCATCATCAGTCACTGATCCAGCACCTATTAAATGCCAGGTAATTAATACGGTTGTCCATACCTCGGTTCTTTTAAATAGATTGTATTTAATTTTTTAACTCTAGTAAATATATATGTAAATGATATATTCACTAGATAGGTAGTTTGCTCTCACTGTAAGTATAATTCTTGTAATCTGGGTGCACGTGAAAGGGATAAACCATACATACAGTTTTGTGGTTTGCAGACTGCACTCACAGGGTCCTTTTTAGATGAAACAGAAGTTGCTTTATTGAATCAATGTTTCGGCCAACTTGGCGACTTTTTTCTGTAATCTTGGGAGAGGCAAATGAGTTGGCCGAAACGTTGATTCAATAAAGCAACATTTGTGTGTGTGTGTGTGTGTGTATGTATGTGTATATATAAATATATATCCCTTATTTCGTTTTTTGCTTATTTAAGTTGTATTTAAAATTTTATATATGCTGACCATTTATTTATCTTTTCTCTATACAATCCTTGTTTTGTTGTTACAATATAACTTGCCTACTCTCTACCTGCAGCCTTTAAAAAGTCATTGGCTCAACTATATCTGCAAATCATCCAAACTTTGGTTGAGCCAGCTGCTCAGCTAAATTGAATACAGACTGAGATGTCCAGAGCCTTTGATACAGTAGACCATAAAATTCTCAAAAAACAAAAAAAAAAACAAACTCAGCATTGAGTAATCGTTCTCTAAACAGGTCCCGATCCTGTTTATTAGACAGAATGCAATGTGTCTCTTGCTGACATTTCTTTTCCGCTCAAAGTAATAAGTTGGGTTCCTCAAGGCTCTATTCTTGTTTCTCTTCTATTTTTCCTATTTATAAACTGCCCACGGTTTGCAAAGCATCTTCCGTGCACAAGTATTCAGATGACACTATAATCTACACTAAAAATCCAAACCTATCACAATTTCAGGCAGTGTTACAGGATGATTACTCTGAAGCTGAAAGATGGATAGATTAAAACCCAACTGTTCTTAAATACAGATACAAAAGTCACAATGGTATTTTGTACAAAGCACAAACAATTTAAACTCTGCAATACCCATTTAAACATTGTATCAAATTCTGTCTTCGTATGTTGCTTCACCCCAGCCACACACTTGATCTTCATTTGATAAGTTAAAATCCAAATTTTATACTAAAATAGATGCTCTTTTTAGTAACAAGTTCCCTGGTAAGACAATTATATTGTTCAACAGATGTCAATGCTGGTCATAGACTATGGGGATGTATTGTATTCTTCTGCACCAAATCAGATCTCCCAGTCTGAAATCCCTAAAAAATAACTGTTGCTTTGTATCTAAAAAAACAATATGTAACTGTATGAAAGTATAAAGTCAGTTAGCCCAAAATTGTCATTTTAGCTGAGAAAAAGTGTTCTTCATGCTGTATTTGTTCCCTGTTTAGAACTCTGTGCCTGCACGAACTGAGAATTCTCAGAATCCCTCCTGTAACGTTAACTCAAATGGGTAAGGATGCTTATCTTTTTGTGTTTTTGTTATTTTTTTTTTTTCCCTCTCTGGAGTGGAATTTACTTTGCTCTTTGTGATGCCAACTAATGTGTAAACCTTTACCCATATATTTACCTTGTTCCAGGAACAAATGGGTTACCATCTCAAAGTCTGCTGTGGTTCCACAGTCTGTCACCTCTGGAGCAGATATCAAGCAGGTTCCAATGTACTGCAAGGATAAGCTGATCTGTGCAGACTCTGAGTTGTCATTTGAAGAATTCAGAGCAAATATCTACAGGAAGAAATATGAGCAGCGCAGAAAGATGCAACTAAGGGGTACTGATCACATAATCTTTTCCTCCAGAATACCCATCTTAACACTCTGAGTGCCAGAGGATTGTCCCATCAAACATATTGAGAAGTAAAGCAAGGGACAATCCTCTGGCAGTCATTGGGTTAAAGTGTGTGTGTGTGTGTGTGTGTTTATAATTTTATGTCCTTTGCTACTAGCCAGACCTGAAAAGTTACTCGCCACTACAAGCCATAACATACCCACCAGGGCTATATATATATATATATATATAATTCAGCCCTGGCGGGTATGTTTTGGCTTGCAGTGGCGAGTAACTTTTCAGGTCTGGCTAGTAGCAAAAGTCATAAAATTATAAGCCCTGTGTGTATGTATGTATATATATCTATATCATATTGTCGACAAAAAGCCAACTTGTTGGTGGATATATGGCGCCTACCCAACTTCACAGTTTAATACAAGGGAGAGATCTTACTACTATCCCCCTGCCCTGTTAGTGTGCAGGGCGCTAGAAAAAAATAATAGCTACGAAACGATACAGGTAGAGCGCTAGTAACTCTGTTTATCACCACCTATGTTTAAAGTGTTAGTAATGTCTGAACAAAACTGTTTTGCATTTAGAAGAGCTTAAAAAGCTGATCTAAATGCAAAAAAACGTATCTCTCAAACCGCTATGGTTTAAGAGATACGGGCGTTTAAAGTTTGATTTCTCCTACTGACAGCTGTCAGCAGGAGATCCGTGTCGGTCGACACGCTGGCGCTTGAGAAGTGCCGCGATCTCGTTACTTACACAGAATCCCTTCATTGGAATGGTCTAAAACATGTGCCTGAACACTAGGCACACGTTTTAGACCATTCCAATGAAGGGATTCCGTGTAAGTAACGAGATCGCGGCACTTTTGAAGCGCCAGCGTGTCGACCGACACGGATCTCCTGCTGACAGCTTTACAGCTGTCAGTAGGAGAAATCAAACTTTAAACGTCCGTATCTCTTAAACCATAGCGGTTTGAGAGATACATTTTTTTGCATTCAGATCAGCTTTTTAAGCTCTTCTAAATGCAAAAAAGTTTTTTCAGACATTACTAACACTTTAACCAATAACACATGTACAGCAACAAGTATTAAACTAATAGTCATCACAATTTATTGACCCAATACAAAACAATAATATATGTATGGCTGCACTAGAAAAATATCTACAAGTCATACACAGACTTTTTAGGGCAGTCTGTATGATCTATAAAATGTCAAACCCCCAGCTAGTCCATTTTCTTCACTTTAGGCATGGAACGGATACATAGTGATTACCAAATCTGTGTGAGACTGATAACATTTAATTACAGTTGTCTTAATGTGGTTCTGAAGAGGTCATGACCTTGAACTTTGCATAATACGGTAGTTCCCAACCCTATTCTCAGGGCCCCCTAAAATCATATCTTTAGGATTTCCTTGTTAGTGAACAGGAGAATTAATTGAATGAATTCTGATTAACGCTTTGAGTGCTAGCGAGATATCCAACTCATTACTGAAGCTGTAATATCCTAAAGACATGGCATTTTGCTCACAAAAAATGAGGAGCATTCTGATGCAAACCATCTGCACCACAGAGGGCAAATAGAATTTTTTTGTGCATAAGAGACATGGATTTTTAGTGGTCCCTTAGCAGAGGGTTGGAAAACACTGGTATGATGCGATGGCTGAAAATGTGCACCCACATTCATGGTCTCTCAAGTGGGTAACAAAACCCTACATAACCTTCAATCAGGCCCTGGAATTGACTTGCCAGATGATGCCAATTAGCTTCTTGCATCTCTTACAATGGAAGTGTGGGACAGCATTGGCCCTTTTGAGATCCAAAGTAATTTAACAATTCATTGCTTTTCACATCCCACTGATTGTCGATGGTTTAAACTATGTTTGCTCTTTAGTTTTACACTATTTGTGCGACTGTGATAAATTGCACAAATCCAGTCACATTTAATGGACAGCGAACACCTATTAATAAAACCCCTGTTTTACCAGAAAATCCATTGAACACGCCTCTTCCTCAAAGTGGAAGATTGCTATGTGCAGTGAACAGAATTTGAGAGACAGTGGTCCTACTAACAACTGACATGCCCACCTTCCATGGGGATTACATTCATGGTTAATATGGTGTTGCTTGAACAAAGAAGGCAAAATTTCATAAAGACTATTTGAATTTTCTGGCCATAGTAATGTTTGTGTGTGTGTTATTGCTAGGAAGTGTTGGTTATCATTTAAGTTTGTGATCTTAAAGCATCATTGCAAAATCTAGTTTCTTTCCTTTTATGTATCTAACAGAGGAAGACGAAAAGAAATATAACAAGATTAAGGAAGAGGCTGCTCTCAATGAACAACTCTTAAAGCAGAAGATGGAGCAACTAAGCAGCCTTCTAAATGTCCAGGGAAAGCAGGAAGTAGTGCCTCAAACAACTTCAAAACAAGAGTCTGAGGTAATTATAACCCTTTAGGAGAAAAATGTTTTACATGGGCTAAATTGCAGTGGTATGATACGAAATATTTCAATCTTCCCACATCTTCTAGTAGTCCTCTTCCAAGCTAAGTAAATTGAGGGTACTTCTACTGCTGAAACATTTTCTTTCAAGGGTTTTTATGGATTAAACTTGTCTTTTAACATTGCCTTATAATGGCCATAGAGCTAACCTATAGCTCACCTGTTGGGCGATTCAATAAAGGACAATAAGAAGCCAAGTTGGGCTGTGGTGGCAAATTCGTTTATATTGCATATCAACAGTATGTCTTTGCTATCATATCCCTATGAACCCGTCAGAATCCACTGACATCGTCATGTATCCACCATGCCTTCAACAGGTTTATGATTTTGTTTTATAACTAATTTTGACAATAACTCATTTGCATATGGAAAGCCAATTTAATGAGCCACTGTTGTATTCATATGCGTGTGTGTATGTATTGCAGTGTGGCACTTCACCGTCCGATATCTGCCTATGGTGTCGGAGTTCACAGTCCCAACTTTGCCAGCTTGAGGGTGGGAGTGTTGGGATTTCCCAGTAGCTCTCTATGAAGCCAGATGACTGTTTGCTCTGTCTGCTCTGGAGAGCAGAAACTGCAGCGGAGAAGATCCGCCCTGATGTCAGCACTTCAAACAGCATCACTCCCTTAACCCTTTCAGTGCCATGAGGATGTGAATTGCGTACCCTTGCACTGAAAGGGTTCCACAGCTGCTTTGCCCGTCTGTACTGACTGAACCAGCTGAGACGGCTATCTTCTGATCAGCTGACTCAAGTAAACACATGACTTGCAACGCACTCTGCAACTGAGTACCTTGCGAGTCTTCTGTTTACCTGATTCAGCTCATTGGCTTATAGCCCTTCTCAGACACCATACCACTCAGGATTCTTAATAAAAGTTGTGCTAGTGAGATATTATATATATATATATATATATATATATATATATATATATATATATATATATATATATATATATATATATATATATATATATATATAATCTCTATCCCCTTAGAAACACTCGGATGAATCTGAGAACATTACATTCATTAAACTTTAGCTGTAGGTGGTTATAATCAGGGTAACGTGACTTTTACTTAGCTTTTATCTTAAGGTTTATCTATAACATTTTAATTGAATGTGATCAGTTGTAATTAGTCTGACAGCTACTTTCTACAACAGCCTTAATAACTAAGTTTTTTGTCTTGTTACATCATTTTTTCTATTCCTATAGATTATTTACACTACAAAGTATGGCCCTGTTATCCTTGTGTCTTAAAGTGGAACTATCACATATATATATATGTGCCCCCCAATTAATTTTAATTTAGTGGTAAACATTGAAATATTGATATAATCCTTATTAAGTGTCGCCATTTATTTAGAAATCTAACTTCTTTGGAGGCTTGGCACCAGATGAGAGCACAGACATCTTGCCGAAGAAGGATCTATGCACCTGTGCTGTCCGTCCATGTCTGTACCATGCAATACAGTGCAACTCCCCCTTGGGTTACTGGGACGGGCAGCGCAGGTGCACTTATCCTTTTTCTCTGTCGTCCAATACAGGTTACTGGTAACTTTGGGTAGGTGATCCGCCCCTTTAAGTAGGCAGGAACAAGTCTAGAAATGACTGCAGGGGGTGGAGCCTACATTCCCTCCTTGGCTGCAGCTAGCCAGCCAGCTCCAGAAAGATTTGCTCCTTGGTGAAGACACAGGCAAGATAACAGTTCTGCTATAGTTTTATAGATTTTTTATTTTTCCGTTAGAAATGGAATACCACCATTAGGCGGATTACCATAACTGACAATGCCCTTAGATGTGGCTATCTCAGTATCCAGGTGCTTTTTGTGGACCTTAGGCCGAGAGGGAAAATCTTGATTCCAAGTGCTTCCCCAGGAGTTACCCACTGAGGTTACTTCTTACTACACGGTAATCTGAAGACAGAAGATCTGCAAGAAAGGTGAGCAACCCTTTGAGTGCTACAGGTCCATTTGTCCCACAGTGCTCCTCCACACAGGGGTTATTCCTGGGAGTTCTTATTGCACACTCCTGCACTCACTGGGTCTTTCTGTTATGTCTGTCAGTGTTTGGAGCAACTTTATGTGGTAAATTAACCCTTTAACTGCTGGTTGGCATCTCTTGGGGCGGTTATTGGCACTTTCCCTACTGGGTTCAGTGTTTCTGGGTCTGATTACATGTTCTAGTGATGTTTCATGTATCTTTATTTCTCAGTTCTAACTTAGACAAAATCGAGTTCCGCGCACTTTACCGCATAGACTTCATTGCTCCATTCACTTCTATGGGACTGTACAGTTTGGGACATATCTCAGCAACTGCTAAACCTAGCGACTTCAGAGATGGCTCATTTTAATTGTCTGACCTTGCTCTATCATCTGGTTCACGTTGCAAGTGTGCTTGGGGGCTCAGGGGGCTTCAGTACTATTGGGATACTTTTTCTGGAAAAACTACATTTCCCATGAGCGCTTGCTTGTTTCTGATTGGCTCCCGCTGCAGCAGCCATTTTGTGAGCTTTACAGAATGAGTATCCTATGCAGGGCTTGGACTCTCCTTCTCTCCTCTGCAGATTAACCCTTTGCCTGCCAGATCAGTGTATTTTAGCGATTTCTGGGGTGAAATTTTAATTTTACACACTGTAAATTGGATGATTAATTATTCTGAATGTTTGTTGACACTGTGAGAATGTCTACTCCGTTGGAACTTGGGGCCAGGCCTAAGACTAAGGATGCTGGGGTCTCTGTATCCCGCATTGCTCCTCATGTCATACAGGGTTGCCTAGAGATTTCTCAGGTCATTTATGCCCAGCATGTTCTGATGTTCCCGAGTCTATCCCAGGGACCTCCAGCCATGCATTAGAGCCAGTTTGGGTGCAAGAGTTCAAGGCTGCTACCAGGGACCTCAGGTCTACGTTACAGCTCTTTCCATCCCAGTTACAGGGGGTCTTCCATTCCTGGCAGACCCCTTCCTCAGTCAAATCTTCGCTGCCCAAACCGCAAGGAGTATCTGACGTTTCAGATTCCTCTGAAGAGGAACTGTTGGTGGATTCAGATGTTGAGGAATGTTCTGCTGTGGAATCCTCTCAATTTTCTGGGGATCCTTTTTGAGGTTGATTCAGAACACTTGGCTGAAGGCCTGATCAGGGCTGTCTTAACCACGCTAAACATTCCCCAAGTTCAGGTGGTTTCCTCCGATCCCTCTGATGTATTCCAGGAGCCTATAAAGCCCTATACTTGTTTTCCACCTAACCCCACTCTGGACCGCCTAGTGGCTGATGAGTGGAAATCTCCGCACAGAAAGCCTTCTGTATCCAAGAAGGTTTGCTAAGCTTTATCCCTTTTCTGAGGCGGCGCTGGCTCAATGAGTTCATCCCCCTAAGGTGGAGGCTCCTGTCTCAAGGCTATCTAAGTCTACCACCTTACCAGTTTCTGATGCTTCCTCTCTGAAGAACTGGACTGACAAGAAGCTTGAGGTTTCCCTCAAGTCCATTTTTGCCACTGCTGGTACTGCCATGTGTCCAGCGTTTGCTGCGGCATGGGTTAACCGGGCCATTGCGGTCTGGACTGAACAACTCACCCTAGCTGTATGTCCTCTTCGGATATGTTGCGGCTTCTTGCCAACATATCTGAGGCCCAGCACTATGTTTCTGCTGCCTTATTTGATGCTATCCGTCTGGCGGCAAGGGTTTCCACCATGTCTGTGGTTGCCAGACGAGCTGTTTGGCTCAAGATCTGGGCTGCTGACACTGCTTCTAAGAAAGCCTTGCTGTCCTTGCCCTTTCAGGGTACATCCTTATTTGGGCCATATCTTAAGGATATGATCAGTGAGGCCACTGGGGTAAGAGTACGCATCTGCCCTTGGTCCCCAGGAAGAAACCTCCTCTCCAGTGTAACAGGTTTTTTTGTCCTTTTCAGACTGGGACACGTCCTGCAAACCAGGTGGTTCCCTCAGCTCCATGTCCCTCCTCCAAGCCAAAGGCTTCCAAGATTTCTTCAGTTTGACTCGCCGAACCCATGTCCCCATTCAGCTGTGGGTGGTCGTCTTCGTCACTGTCACTACATTTGGGAGGATTCAGTGGTGGACCCGTGGGTTTTACAAGTAGTGGCGGAAGGGTACAGGATCCCTTTTGCCTCTCTTCCTCCCTTTCGCTTTTTTCCCTCTCATACGCCCCAGGGCGTGGAAAAATGCCGTCTCTTCAACGGTGCTATCCAGTCTCTTCTGGACAAGGTTGTTCTGGAACCTGTTCCTGTTCAAGACAGAGGTACGAGTTTTTACTCAAACCTCTTTGTAGTGTCCAAGAAGGACGGCGGTTGTCATCCAATTTTGGAGTTGAAGGATCTCAATTCCTTTGGGATCCAGTCTCATTATCACCAGGAGTCCCTGAGGACGGTGACTGCTGCTATGATTCCTGGGGAATTTCTTGCTTCTCTGGACCTTCACGACGCATATTTACATATCGACATTCATCCTGAGAGCCAGCAGTATCTCAGATTTGCCTGCAACCAAGGGCACTTTCAGTTTTCAGCTCTTCTCTTTGGTCTGACTGCAGCGCCTCCAGGTTTTCAACCGTGTCCTGGGAGCCTTAGTGTCCATCCTCCACCGGGACTGCATCAGAGTTACTCCATACGTGGACGACCTGCTTCTAAAAGCCCCCTCTGCGGAACTTCATCAGCAGGTTCAGGACTGCATTCACGCACTCACCCATTATGGGTGGATCATCAACTTGGACAAGTCAGATCTTGTCCCATCCCAGCGTCTCGTCTTCCTGTGCCTTCTCTTCGACACTCGGCAGAGCATGGTGTTTCTCACGGAGGAAGTGGCTCACCAGATTGCACAAAGGGTTTCGGCTGTTCTAGCTCAAGATCCAGTTCCAGCCAAGAAGCTATCCTCTGGTGGGGAAATTCATCTCCA
Source organism: Rhinophrynus dorsalis (assembly GCA_037306005.1). Taxonomy (NCBI): domain Eukaryota; kingdom Metazoa; phylum Chordata; class Amphibia; order Anura; family Rhinophrynidae; genus Rhinophrynus; species Rhinophrynus dorsalis. The sequence goes on along the minus strand of CM074720.1, from coordinate 129,532,073 downwards.
CCATGGAAGCAGTCCACTTTGCCATGGCTCACACCAGGGAGCTCCAGCTTTTTGTGATCCAGGTATGCAAGGGTCAGTCGACGTCTGCAGAAGGTCCAATATCCCTCCCTCTTCATGTGGAACTGAGTTTGTCGTGGTGGCGCAAGTCTTCATGATATCCTTCTGGACAACGGTGATGACCGATGCCAGCCTTTCCGGCTGAGGAGTGGTCCTGGGTCGCCTGAGTGCTCAGGGACGGTGGTCTCCGGAGGAATCTCTCCTTCCCAACAGTGTATTTGAACTTCGGGTGATATTTCATGCCCTTCGTCACTGGATGCCCCAGCTGGAAGAATGCCCAGTCCGGGTATAGTCTGACAACACCATGGCTGTGGCTTACATCAACAAGCAGGGAGGAACAAGAAGTCTCACTGCTTGGTTAGAGGTCAAGGCTATTTTGTCCTGGGCAGAAGAACAAGTTCCTGCCATATCCACAGTGCACTTTCCAGGCGTAGACAATGTCATGGCGGACTTCCTCAGTCGACACATAGCGGAGAGTGGATCCTCTGACAAGGAGAGGAGGGATCTCCACTTGTTAGACGTGGTGCGTTGTCTCAAGTTTTATGCACATCGAACTGAGTCTATCAGGCAATCTGACGCACTGTTCGTCATTCCTGAGGGTCCCAGGGCAGGAAGACCTGCATCCAAAGTGACTATTTGTTCTTTGATCAAGTACACTATTCATAAGGTTATGAGCTGAGGAAGAAGCCTGTCCCTTTCAGGGTCACGGCTCATTCTGCTTGATCTATTGGGGCCTCTTGGGGTTACAAGAATCAGGCCTCCACTGATCAGTTGTGCAAGGCTGCCACCTGGTCGTCTGTGTACACCTTTTCGAAGCACTACCGAGTTGATGTGTGGGCATCGGCTGATGACCTGTATGGACTAAGAGAAAAGGATTTAACAGGTAAGACTAAAATCCCCTTTTTGCAAGATGTCTGCAGTCGTGTGGCGGTGAGTCTCCTAAGAACTTGGATTTCTTAATAATGCTTGATAAGGATTTTAACAATATTCCAGGTCTTAATGCTATAGTAACAATTAATTGCACTTGTAGATCTGTAATAGTTCTGCTTTAATCTGATGTTGGCAATCTTTATATCCTTATATACACTGTCCCTATTTATACAGCCTTTATGTTGCACATCAAGAAGCTGCAGGAGTCTCAATGGTTATTGCTGACCCATAAAACAATAGAACCTCATTTATAACGTGTCTCTCAGAACATTGCTGTAAAGCTGATCAGTTTGCAATCAGACGTTTTGGCCAAAGTTTAATGTACTCTAAGGTCATTAGCTAGAGTTAGCTGACAAATACCTCAACAACGTATGTATCTCGCAGCCATGGCCATCAGCTGGAAGGTTACTTCGCATACAGACCCAGCTGTTTTTGCAAAAATCCAATTTGAACTCTTCAAGGAACAGTGGTCTACAGAACATTCCAAAGCAATTCTTTGCACATCTCTCTGATTCTTAAACCCTTTCAGTGCCAAACACAGACAAGAGACGTATTCTGCATGTATTTGGGGGTCGGGGGGTAGCTTTACTCTGTCTGTTCCCTGGCCTGATCCCCATTCTTCCAGAATAGATCAGACTTCTTTGTCCTTCCTGTTGCTTTCTTCCCCCAAACTGTTGATTGCCCTCCTGATAATGCTGGACAATCGGTTAAGACTACAGTTCTCAACTGGCGTGCTGTGGCAATTTGGTGCCCTGTGGATAGCAGCTCAGGCTACCCCACATTTTCTATGAAGAATTTGACAACATTTTAAAGTTGAGTTTTTAAATGTGTATTTATGGAAATTATTTTTTTACAATATGCTTTGATGTCATTCTGACTGAGACCTAAGAAAACAATACATTTATGTATTGTACCAGTCATTAAGTCCTTAAGTAATGACCTATAAAATGCATAGAGGTGCCCTGAAAATGTTAGGGGTGCCTTGAGTAACAGAATGAGAACCACTGAGTTAAGGTGACCTTGCAGGGTAGTACTGCTTCTCTCATGCCACCAGTGTCATTACCAATGTTACTGGTGATGATGAACATTGACATGTTAATGTAACAGTATTTTGTTTTTAAAGCCCCATATAAATCATTGGATTTTAAAGAAATGTTTGTCAAAATTTTGTGCATTTTGTTTGCTCCAGTTATTCTTAGTTCATTAGCCTCACTTATTCAAACCATTTTGTTAATCTTCTACTAAGCTGAAATATTGCCATTTCTCTTCCCTTTAAAAGGTTCATCAGTCATCTGTAAACGGCAATGTATCTATACAGAGTGCCCATCACACTCCAACTCTTCCAGTGCTGGGTGCACAAGATGCTCCGGTGATGGATCAACTGCAGATGCCCACATCTGGCCTCCACACATCCCGGGAAGTTCAACCTTCATTCTCTGCTTCCCAGGACACTCAATGTAATCAGCTCAGAGTTGTTCCTGCTGAAAACACTCTACCTCCCCTGGTTGCCACAAGGAAAGATCAGAACACTTCCATCCATTCTAAACCAGACTTATCCACACAACACACCCAGAACCGTGTCTCTGACCATGATGTATCCACAAAACGAATTTCCCTTCATGAGAGAACAGCAGCAGCTTTTCCGGAAATGTCTAAACAATTGTAAGTTCTGTTGCATGTATCATAACCCTTTGAGTGCCAGAGAACAGTGCATTGCCAGTGATGTTTAAAATAACAGATCTCTGTCTGGTTGGCTGTCTCTCTTGTTTGCTTTGTCATTTATAATACATATTTAAAATTATTTTTTTACTTTCTCTCTTATCCTTGAAGATGTCCAAACGTGAGTGCTCATGGATTAAAGCTGCAGACTGGGAAAAAAGAAGGTAATTTAAACTATTACTATAATCCTATCCATGTTTTATTCTTGGTGCTGGTTTCTATGAAAGTGCACCTTTTTTACTAGTCTGTCTAAATCAGGGGCGAGCATGTTGTAAGCCTTAGGTAAGGTGGAACTAAAATTCCCATCACCCTCAGCTAGCCAATGCATGCAGATTTTCCACCTCTGATTTAATTCATTGGCTCTTCTTTACTAATAGAGGACAGAGAGACAATGTGGGGTGGTGGGCGTGTTGAATCTCTTCCCACTAGAAGGCATCTCCAACTGCAGAATTTTTGTATGTGGTAGCTATGGCTCAAAACTGGTAATAAGTTGCAATTTTGTTTTCTCTTCCAGTCCCTGGTGCTGGGAACTCTTCAGGTTACTTCGCAAATACATCTCATGTTACTCCAAACACATCACTAGGATTGGTTCAAGCAACGCCTTCCAAAGTGCTTCCTTCACCCACTGTAAACACGAAAGAAGCGCTGGGTAAGATCCAGTTTTAAAAAGACAAAAAACACACTTACTGGATTTTATTAATTACAAATGAAATCAAATATGAAATTCCAGATTAAATTAGAATGTTAACCTTATTAAAACAAAAAAAAGTTGCATATTAGATGATGGTTAAGGAACACCTAGAAAAAGGATGTGCAAGTGTCGGTAAAATTGACAGTCTCAGTAATTCCAGTGTGGAATTAATGACATTCATGTCCTCCACTGAACCAGAGATTAGCATAATATGTCTGTTTCCCCTGACCCAAAAACTTGCCAGGCTGTACACAGAGTATGTGGTGTGTCCCCCCCCCCCCGTCTTTCAACAGCGATAGTGATGCATTGTACAAGTGTTGTGAATATTGATAAGATGTATCAATGTCTTATTATTACTATATTACATTTTTTGGGGATCTTGCTGCAAACATCATTGATGACCATTCATCCCAGTCTGTGTTTAGGGTGCACATCTTGGCAATTCCCAGCCACTACATGTACATGCATAATCCTCATCAGTCCCACACTACCCCCTCTGTCATTGCAGCGCATCTTATTTTATGCAAGAAACGCCTTGACCTCTGTCAGTTATGACTGCTTCCAGAGTTTGCGTAAGATTAGTTACTGTAAGGTCATACAACTAGTCAGGCGGTAATTATGGCTATCTCAGAAGGATGGAATGTGGTACATGGCAGGACATTCTTGCCAAGGAACTATGGGGGTGATGTATAAAAAGCCTTCATAGTGTATTTTTAAGAATTGTCGCTAAAATTCACAACGCCTGGTCATATTTATAAAGAGTCACGTTTATAAATGTCTATCTGAGGATATTCTGAGAATATTCTGCAAATATTCGCACCTGCGAATATATATTTGCACACATAGCGGTATTACATACTTCAATAAGAACAGGTTATACCTGACGTTATGATTTAATCCCTAAAACTGGCGTTGTTATTGGCACAATTAGCAAATTTCTTTATAAATACACTGGGGCACAATTCTTATTTGGCCAAGACCGTTTCTACTCTACTTTTCAAAAAAGTCAACTAATTGGAGTTAACACTTAGCAAAATGTCGTTAGATGTTTATACATAAAGTTATGTTGCTTTGAGACACTTTCTTTACAACTCCAGTTTTATACATCTCCCTCTATGCTTGTTACTCCACTCCCTCTCAGCATCTCTACGTAAACATTATATGATGATATGGGCCCCTGTTCTCACCCATAGGCATTAGAAAAAGGCCTGTGTGGTATGTCTTATTGCATCAAGCTATTATGGCTTGTTTTTATCTGCTACTTGTTTGCTTCTTCTTTTGTTGCTGGCAGGTTTCATAATGGACATATTCCAGACATCAACCCTTCCGGATAATGAGGTGGAGGATGACTTGTTTGCAACACAAGACTATTCTGGCCAGGATTTTGAAGCCTTTTGCAGAAATGACAGTAAGTATCTTGTAGTTTTGTGTAGTCATGAGGTAAAAACCACATACTAACCATTTGGATGAGGCAACACACACATTATAGGATATACGTATCAATTTGTTGCCAATAGTGAATCTTGGTAAGCATTTGATTAGTAACTGTTGGAGCCTAGTGAATTTTCTGAAATTAGTGACCCAAAGACAAAGTAAGTACAGTTGGGTATGAAAAGCTCTAGTGGCAGGGTAGACTTTTGCCAAGATTTAGCAACTGTTTAAAGACAAAAAATGGCAACGGCCAGGGATGTTCCAGATTGTTGTATGAATAAAGGATGGCTCGCTAACTGTGCCAATTTATCATGCTTTGGAATCTGCTTTGATACATAAGCCTATATATAATATATATATGCCCCTATCTGCCTTTAAAGGACCAGGAACATTTTCTCATAAATGGAATCTATAATATGAGCAGAGTTGGGATAACCTTAGAATAAAGCAGTTCCCAGCAACTTTCACTTTACTCATTTTGAAAAGCCCTATAGTCTGTCATAAGTTATTGCTTCTTGTATCCAGGTATGGAGATATATAATCTTAAATATATATATTAGCAATTTATATGTTTGCATTGGTCTTTTTCTCAACTCAATCCAGAGAACATAGTTTCTTGTTTAAAGGGATAGTAATACTTCGTTTTAACTTTATTTTATTTTGTAGGCATTAAAAAAAACATGAAGACTGATATAAGTCTTATCTCTCAAACCTTTATGGTTTCACAAACAAAGTATCCCCCCCCCCTGTTCAACCAGATCAGAAGGGAGGTGCCCAGGTAGACTGCAGAGAGGGACAATCTTCAATTAAGATAAGGGAAAAAGCTGAAAAACTTGTCAAGGGGGGAAGGGCTTTCATTGTTTTAATACAAAGAAAATTGTCCCCTTCTGTTATCTGTCTGGTCATAAAACCAGACTCACATCTGAGAAGAGATGGCTTACACTAGGTAAAAGGGGCAGGAGGGGAACTTTGCTTGTGAATATCTCATAAACCATAAAGGTTTGAGAGATAAGACTTATATCATTCTTCATGTTTTTTAATGACTACAAAATAAAATAAAGTTAAAACGAAGTATTACTATCCCTTTAAGGATGTCTTTTAATATACATAGGTGATTATTTAACAGTTTTTTTTAATAGAAAATGGTCAAACGCCAACATATTAACCTGTAGTAAAAAAAAATAAATAAAAAATTTGAATTGGTTTCAAATACATAATTATAATAAAACCTTCACAGGCCACAGACTCTGCTCAGTCTCTAATGCAGAGTTAGAATTCAAAGGTGGGGGTGTCGAGTGTATTGTGAAGTAGTACTTTGGAAATCTTACATTCCAAGGGTTAACCACTTTGAGATGTGCTGGAGAAGTCTATAGCAACCATTCTTAAAATGTTTTTGTGGGAATATTTTTTTGTAGACAAAGAAAAAGCTAACACTGATGGCTTCTTGGGACTGCAGAATGTTGCTCCTTCATTGCCCTCTGCTTTTTGCATCTTTGAAGACAACGCAAACAAAGCTAATGATGGGTAAGCAGCCGCGATACTTTGTGAGATCTTCTCTTGCCTTCTGTATTACTGAACCATATAGTGACTTGTATTGTTTTGCAAAGGCTACCACAGAGCAAACCTATAGAAGTAAAGACACTTGGAGAACGCCCATTGCTCAGACCTCCTCCAAAATCTAATGTAAGTGTGACCATTTTTTTTTTTTTTTTTTTTTAAAGAAACCATTCACGTTCCAGTATGCATGGGAAATTGTGGTTAATGTCTAATTAGTTCATTTGTTTATAGGAGGCAGCAGAATCATTAGTAGATGACTGCACAGTGTGGGCTGTCCGCGGCAACAAAACTTTGGCACCCAGCCCTAACAGCACAGGAGACTTTGCTCTAGCTGCTCGACTCGCTTCTACTCCTGCCAACAAGCAGACAGATGTTGCACACCATGTCCTAGAGGATAAAGGTAAAGTCTTCAGAAGCCAGACAAGAAGTGAAATGATCTGTCACTGTAACATAAAAAAAGCCATATACGCAAAGAATGGGGGAAACCAATCAAAACATTGGGAAAAAATACCATTAATTTAAATGGAGAGGTTAAATACTTGAATGCTAGAGAGGTCTCCATCGCATTCATATGTGATGGAGACCTCGCTAGCATTCAAGGGTTGGCCTCCTATGTCTGAATTCCGCAAACGGATTTCACTGTCGTCCAGTATGGAATGCAGGTACCATGGGGTTGAGCAGAACACATTCTCAAAAAAAAAAAAAAAAAAGTCTTATGGATGGAGACTCGCTGCTCAATCCTAGACCCGTCTCCAGTTAGGATGTGTTCTCTGAGGTGAAATCATGCCCAGAGCAGAGCGTTTCTGCTACTTTTAGATTTATTTATCATTTTTCTATTAGGTATGGGGATGTCAAAATTCACCCATTAGAAGGGGTTACCATTACTGCTTTTCCTGGAGTGGATTGGTGTCACGGTTCCCCAGATATATTCAGGAGTCAGTATGGTATAGTAAGATGCAATTTATTAAAATACAAGTAAGGTAGCACACAGTAGTATGGTAGCAGGAATAAGGAGGGTCACGAGCCAGCAAGCGCTACTATGGGAAATGGCAAGCTGCCAAGATTGACCACACTGCTAGAGACTAGGCCGAAGCCACTGGTAGTTTCTGCTGGAACCAGTAACTGGAACGGACCAGGAACACGATGTCTTGGTCCGGAACCGCGGGGAGGCTACCAGACTCATGCCCTCAGTCAGAATAGTAGCAGCGGATACCTGACGCACGCCTGCAGTTTATAGGAAGCGGATACTTGACTCATGCCTGCAGTCAGTATAATAGCTAGTCTACCAGAGCCCCAGGTTCGCACCAGATTGGGTGTCTGCTAGGTACAGGGGACAAACAAGAGAATAGTCAGACAGAGCCACAGGTCAGCACCAGAGAGGGTAGTCAGACAAGCCAGGTCATACACATTTCAGATAGTCAGCCAGAGCCACAGGTCTGCACCAGTTTGGGTGTCCACTATACACAGGATAAAGCAGGAGAATAGTCAGACAGAGCCACAGGTCAGCACCAGATTGGATGGTCAGACAAGCCAGGTCATACACAGAGCCCAAGGAAACGGAACTGTATTGTACAACAACGCAAGGGCAACTGAGTCAGGACTCAGTCTGCCCTTTAAACCCCTCCTCAGGAAGTAGGTAGGAGGAGCATCTCAGAGGACGTAGGTAGGAGGAGACTGCAGGAAGCAGTCCTACCACAGGGTGTGGTCTCTCTCTCACTCTCTCTCACACACACACACACACCGCTGTCCTCTCAGGATTTTGACATGCCAGTTGTGCTTTCTTCTCTCCAGGATGGTGTGAACAATGGGCTCAGCCTGAGTTTCTTGAGGTTTCAAACTTCTGCTCTTTCTGTGTTTTTCCAGAGACAGTCTGCTCTTCCTGATGTTAAGGTGTTCATTCAGGGGGTTGCTCATGCTTTCCTGCCTTCAACGCTCCCACACCTCTGTGGGATCTTAATTTTGTTTTGGGTTTTTGGCAGATGCCTCCCTTTGAGTCCCTTGCCACCATTCCTTTGTGTCATTTGACATTGAAAATGGCTTTTCTTCTGGCTGTGGACTCTGTCTCCAGGCTTGCTGAGTGACAGGCTTAAAGCCGCCTTTCCTGGCTTTTCACAAGACAAGGCTGTTCCTCAGACCTTTCAGAAATTTCTTCCTAAAGTAGTCTGAGTTCCACATCAGTCAGGAGATTGTTTTCCTTTTAACCCTGACCCAAAGTCTGACAAGGAAAGTGATCTCCACTGGGATCTGGTTCAGTGCCTTAACTAATTTCTTAAGACAGATTTTTGTCGTTCATGAGGGTCCCAGGGCATGTTGTCCAAGGTCACTGTAGCCTCTTGGATCAAGTCTGCCATTGCCGGGCGTATGAACTCAGGAAGAAACCTGTTCACTTCAGTTACAGCACATTCCACTAGGTCTGTTTGGGGCCTCCTGGGCTTACAAGAAATGGTCCTTGGCTGAGCAATTGTGCAAGGCTGTGATTTAGTTGTTAGCAAAGTATGCAAGGAGGACTATTGTATGGATGTTCTGGATTTGACTGAAGCCAGCTTTGGCAGGAAGGTCCTTCAAGCGGTTCTTACAGTCTAAGGATCTCTTTCTAGTGTCCACTGACCATTTTGGTTTGGGCTGTTCTGGTTCTGGATAGTCCTTGGGAACTCCAATATCATGGGGACATGCGTGAGGTCCTTTCCCACCTTTGAGAGCCTACTGTTGGTATATTCCCATGGTACCTCTGTTGCATATTGAATGATAGAGGAAATAGGTTTTTAGTCTTACCTGTTAATGTGTACTGCTCTTCAAAGGAGGATCTCAACCCCATGGTACCTGTGTTCCATATAGACTAAGAAAAGGATTTAACAGGTAAGACCATAATCTATTTTGTTCTTTAGGTATGTGCTAGAATCGTTCCACTTTTCCCTTGGATATATGGCCGAAGTGTCTTTCTATGCCTATTCTAGAATACAACGCTCCCATTCACTATAAACCAAGGGACTAAATCCCTGAGGCTCATGTACACGTGCACACATGTATACACACACTCACATGGCTAATAGAGAATGTAGTTATTCAGCATAGTATTAAAACCATGCTTTAGATTGGGTAAATCAGCAGTCATACCTCTGTTATACTAATCTATTCCAAAGTGTGTAACTTTATTTTCTAAAACTTAAAGGTCAATCCTTGTCTGTGTCCCAGGAGCTATGGTAACAGTTTCAATAGCTCAAAACTCTTCTCTTGTGCTCAGGCTTGTCTTTAAGGCTGGGTGACATCCACACCACACTCCATTTTTTGAGAGATTGCTCTCCTTGCTACAGAAGCCCATTGAAGGTGGACTCATCATGGGGCTTCTATAGCAAGGAGTGCAATCTGAGTGCTGTGGTGCTGTGTGTTCTGGAGCACAATAGAGTAGGATTGAGCTACGGAAATCCAGTTCCAATAGCTCTTTTAAGGATTTAAGAGTTTTGTATGGACTCTATACTGTCCCTTCAATTTAGCTTGAAAACTATGATCTGTCTCACTCTTGTACATTAACTAAAAGTATTTTTATTTTATTTATTTATTATTTTTATTTTTTTAACCATTTTATGATTTCAGAAAATGCCCTTGCTTACAGTATTGGACACACTGCGTTTGATTATGCTGAAGATAAAGTAATGCAAGTGTCCAAAGCGAGGAAGCTAAGGTATTGTATATTTGAACTAGTAGAAAACAGGGTTATTTTAGTTCACTGTAATTTACTGTTGTACACTGGCACAAAAGGCAGGAGGGGTTAAATGAACACAAATACCTATATATACTTAAATACCCTGTACTTCATGCTAGCATCTTCTGAGACCTAAAATCCGGTTACATATGCTCTGAGCGGGAAGACATTAAATACATGCTTTCTGAACAGAACAATTTGCATGTGCATTTAAAGTCAAGTTTAGGATTCTATTTTACAAATGGACCATATGGATACTTTTTTACATAACTAGGTGTTATTTAAAGTTATATCAACCTATTTCATTTTTTTGGTATTATGAAAGATTATAGGGCTTTTCCTGCTGAGTAAAAACAAGGGTATTTTCACGTTTTGAAGGACTATCAATTTGAATATAATCAGAAAAAACAATTGCAGTAACTTGCATAAACCATCAAGGAGGTGTGAAGAGGTTGAGAAGATAACTTGATGGGTAGAGGAACATTTCCCATCCATATACATACCTGAAGTTGAAAATCTTAAAACAAGGGGAGATCCTGGAAAAAGGGAATTTAAAACAGGAGGTATTTTAGGCAATCTGAACTCTGTGGTGACATCAGTAAATGGACCTGATGGCATCCCAATTCAACATCAAACTCCTCTCTTATTCGAGGATGTGAAGTCTGTAGACTGTGGCAGTAGACACAATCCTTACTCCTCTGAAGTACATTCTAGATTGCTTGTTTCTACTGTTGACAATGATTCCAAAAGCCTCTAGCAAAGAAGAAGAAAAAAAAAAACAAAAAAAAAAAAAAAAGCTCCATGGTATGCTCATAGCACCTGCATGGCCAAGGTGTGCTTGATACCTGCCTCAGGTGACACTCTCAATACCAAACCCATGGTGTCTGCCTGTGTATCCAGACCCCATATGTCCATCTGAATTTATCCAGTCTAGCTTTGACATCATGGAACTTGAAACCTCACCCTTAAAGAAGGGATTCTCATACAAGGTTACACAGACCATGCAAAAATCCAGGGAACTTGCCTCCTTTTGCATCTGGATAATTTATTTTTCCTTTTCTGAATAACACGAATAGAATTCTTAGCAGTTCGAATTGCCACCTGTTTTCCATTTCGTACAAACCTCATCAGTGTACTAATGCTCACTTTGCTCTAAGTTCAAATTTCTGAGCTCTCAGTACTGCTGCAAGGGAAACTGCAGACATTTGGTACAGAGACCTTCCACCTCTGTGGTACTTATTTAGAACTGGAAGTGTTAAACTTGAACTTTTGAGACCATTTTTTTTTCTCAATATGTCCAATATGGAGCACAGCTACCATGGGGTTGAGTCCCTCCTCCTGGAGTGCAGGACACATCTCAAAGACTTACTGGTGGCGACACCCTCCTCTTCCAACTCAAACCCCCCCCCCCCCCCTTGCTATTACCCAAAATACATGTGTCCTGCTTGAAGAAAGGACAAGACACAGTCTTAGTTTTTTGGATTTTTATTATTTTCCTTATTAGATATGTGGCTGTATAATTCCCACATTAGGCTGGTTGCCATTACTGGACTTCCCTAGAGTGGACTGACCAGTGGACATGTGCTGTGTGGACCCTTGTAGCCCTGTGGAGGGAATCTTGCTGCCAAGTTTTCCCTACCAGCAGAGTCTCCTGAGGCTCTGTTTGCTTCTAGCTACAATGGTAACCTGAAGACTGGTGAGTAACCCTTTGAGTGCCTTGGTCCACTTATATCCCAGTTATGTTGCCTCTCCATACAGGGGCATTATGAGCCTTGGGCAGACTTGAGTATTTTATTTAAAGGGATAGTAATGTTTCAAAATAAAAGCAGCTCCAATTAATCTTCATAGTGTTTGGGCCATGGAGACAGTTATTTCAATACTGTCAGAGTTATAGTTCAAGAGTAATTGAATGATAAAGTATCCCCCTCCTGCCCCTTTTACTGATAAAACACTACTAAGCTCAGAGCAGCAAGGAGGTGCCCCGGTAGATTGCAGAGAAGGACAATCTTCAATTAAGATGAGAGAAAAGCTGAAAAACCTGTCAATGGGGGCAGGGTTTTCATTGTTCTCACAGTAAGAAGATTGTCCCTTGCTGTTATCTGTCTGCTCAAGCAAACAGATTCCACATCTGAGGTGAGCAGTATTACACTAGGTAAGATGCGGGAGGGGGAAACTTTATCATTCAATTGCTCTTGAACTACAACCCTGACAGTATTGAAATGACATTCTCTCTGGCTCCAATACTATGAAGATTAATTGGGACTGCTGTTTTTGTGAAACATTACTATCCCTTTAACTGTCTTATCTATGCAGAGGGCTTTGGAATAAGGCTGGCTGCTTTTTCCTTTGAGGTTAACCCTTTCACTGCTGTTTTGGTATTTTTGGGACTTTGTGTGGTCTGTTGTCACTTTCTCTTCACTTATGCCTTAGTTTCATACACCCCTTAGATGTTCCCCGGGGTTTTTGGGTTACTACTTTGATTTTGCTAAACTTTAATGCTGCGGCCCCTTGAAGAACTGGAACTCGCCCCCTGCAATCTTTGCTCCATTGATTTTTTTTTTATAAATGGTAACTCTTTCGTGAGGCATAAGAGTGGGTTCTGTCTTGTCTCCTTGTGTCCTTTTGTCTGATCCACATCCTGAGTGTTCGGGGGGCTTGTGGCAATTCCACAAACTGAGTTGTGAGCGTTGTTAGGCAGCCAAGAAGACTACATTTCTCTGAATGCCAATTTTGTGGGTTTTATTTCTACTGGCTGTCAGTGTTGCAGTGGCCATTTTACCTCTCTTGCTTATCCTACTCACAAGCAGACACTCCTTCTCCAGATTAACTCTGTTTGCCATATGTATTTTCTGGGCATGCCAGGGTGTTTATGTAGTTCTAGTAATATAGACTGTAGGGGTCATGGGGGGTAAATCTAAGGCTCAGGACTCGGGGGCATCTCTTACCCCCATCAATTGCTGTTCCTCATGCCAAACTGGGCTTTCTAGACAGTATTCAGGATCTCTCTTGCCCTGTGGCCCCCACTACTCCACTGGGGCCCTCCAGCACTAATCAAGAGCCACTTTGGGTTAAAGGGATAATAATACTTCAAATTACTAATCCCAATATTGTAGTACTAAAAGAAAAAAAAACAACTTAATTGCCCCCAGTGAGATCTCTCAAACCTTTATGGTTTGAGAGAGATTCACTCGCAAAGTTCCCCCTCCCTCCCCTTTCCCTGAAGTCAGCATTGTAGGGGAAGCCTGTCGTATGACCATCCAGGGGGCTCTGCAGCAGAGCTGAGATGTTTGAGAGATGTCACTGGGGGCAATTAACTCTTTTTTTTTTTTTTTTTTTTTTTTTTATTTTTTTTTATTACTACAATATTGCAGTTAGTAATTGAGTATTACTATCCCTTTAAGATAATGTGGTCTTCTGAGGCCCAAATCCCTTTGTCTTCGGGGGGTTCTTCATTCTTCCAAACCCCCGCTATCTTTAAAGGGATAGTAATACTTCGTTTTATCTTTATTTTATTTTATAGGCATTAAAAAAAGATGAAGAACAATATGTCTTATCTCTCAAACCTTTATGGTTTAAGAGATATTCACAAGCAAAGTATCCCCCCCCCCGTTCTCCCCCATCAGAAAGGAGGTGCCCAGGTAGACTGCAGAGAGGGACAATCTTCAATTAAGATGAGGGAAAAAGCTGAAAAACTAGTCAAGGGGGGAAGGGCTTTCATTCTTTTCATACAAAGAAGATTGTCCCCTTCTGTTATCTGTCTGGTCTTACAACCAAATTCACATCTGAGAAGAGATGGCTTACACTAGGAAAAAGGGGCAGGAGGGGGAAGCTTTGCTTGTGAATATCTCTTAAACCATAAAGGTTTGAGAGATAAGACATATATCATTCTTCATGTGTTTTTAATGCCTACAAAATAAAATAAAGTTAAAACGAAGTATTACTATCCCTTTAAATATGTGGCCGCTATGTCTGAATGTTCCTCAGATTCTTGGGGCCTCCTCTGAGGAGGAATTGTCTGAAGGGGAAGAGGGTGATGGGAAATATGGATTCTTCCTACTCTTGTGGTGATTCCTATGAGGCTGACCCCCTCCCCACTGCTGAGGGACTCCTTAGAGTAGTCTTGGAGACCCTTCAGGTGTCTGACACCTGATGAGGGGTCTTTCTATACAGATGTCTACCAGAAGTGTAAGAAGTCTCTTTCCTTTTTCCTCCTAATGCCACTCTTCACCGGATTTTTCTGGATGAGTGGAAGACCCCAGACAAGACTGTTCATCAATAAAAGGTTCTAAAGCAGTTTTGGAGCAGTGGGCCTGGCCACCTAATGCGGATCCCCATATTTCATGACTGGCTGAGACTACTGCTCTTCTTGCAGGTTCAAAGTAGCTAGCTGACAAGAAGCTGGACTCTCTCCTCAGGGCTGTTTTTGCGGCCAAAGGAGCAGCAATTAGAATTATTTTTGCAAAATAAAAAAAACCATAAAGGCTATTTGATTGTACTTTATTATATACCTGAATATGTAAACTATTGCAGGACTTTTCCTGGTGAATAAAACAAGGTTACCTCTACTACAAGGAGATGCTGCTTTCCAGAGTTATTACAGTTGAAACTTTTTTTTCTTATACATATTTCCCCTCTAGTGGCCACACTTCAGACAGCTATTCTATGGCATTCAATGGGAGTGATGAGTCACTGAATACAGTTCTGTATAGAATGTGATGGTAACCGCTTTATCACTTCCTTCTCAGTTTGAACTTTCAGGTAGAAATTTCTCTGGATATTTCTTTCCAGAGAGCATAACCATTTTGAACAGAGATAATTTTTGCATAAAACTGATTGCACCGTCAGTACTCTTCTTTTATGTAGCAGGAAAAGCCCTAGAAGTATATACTGTAGGTATGTTTTTATTTTATGTAACCTTTACTAGTCTTTTAAAGCAGCCATTATTACTACTATAATATATACAGAGTTTACATCTGCATTATTCTGCTACTAGTTGAACAACCTGTGTACACGGGCCACAGTGCCAGGCCGCAATGGCCACGCTGCAGTCATGCGCAGTACAGACTGCCTGCGCCACAGTTGATATCGGAGTGGTGCACTCCAGATTCAGACCGTAGTCCTCTCTGCGCACCTTCGGTTCGCAGAGAGGTCTATGGTCTGAATTCAATGCTCCCTGCTCCATTATCCACCACGGCGCGGGCAGTCTGTACTGCGCATGACTGCAACGAGCGCAGCAGTCTGTACTGCGCAAGACAGCTTCAGACAAACATACATTAGCAAATTATTATATAGGAGGATAATGAGGCAAATGCAGATTTAAAGAGAGAACTTCTTCTTGAGCATATGGTACTTTAACCCCTTACTGACCGGACGCGCACGCGGCCGGCACCTAATGACTGAGTTGTTTTTGGTTTTTTTTCCGCATTATATCGAATTACTTCTTGGATTTACCAGGTACGTCCTCTGTCATTAAGTGACATTTTTGTGTGACGTACCTGGTAAGTCCATTGTCGCGATGGGGTTAAATGTTTTAAAATAAGACTCCGTGCTGTATGCAGAAAACTGAATAGGAGTGATTATGGAGCAAGAAAATTCTACCATAGGGGACAAATAAGTGTACTCATTTATATTAAAGGGATAGTAATGTTTCATAATAAAAGCAGCTCTAATTAATCTTCATAGTATTGGGGACATGGAGAGTGGTGTTCCAATCCTGTCAGAATTGTAGTACAAGAGTAATTGAATGATAAATTATCCCCCCTCCTGTCGTTTTTCTGATGAATCACTGCTTACCTCAGAGCAGCAACACTGTCCAGATGGATCTCAGGGGCAATCTTCAATTGGCACAAGGAAAAAAACTGTCAAGGGGGGCGGGGTTTTCCTTATGCTGATAGAAGATTGTCCCTTGCTGTGAGCTGTCTGGTCTGAAGACCAGATTCCACATCTGAGGGGAGGTGGCTTGCACTAGGTCAAAGGAGCAGGAGGGAGAATACGTTCATTCAATTACTCTTGAACTAGAACTCTCACAGTATTGAAATAACACTCTCTATGGCTCAAATACTACGAAGATTAATTTGAGATGCTGTTATTATGAAACATTACTATCCGTTTTAAATGTCTTTTAGCTTTAGCTCCTTAAAGGGGCAGGCAGTATACCCCAATTACAAAAAGTTACGTTTTTCGTATAGAGTATATCAAGAGTACCCCCAATGTTTTAATCTACTTAGAGATGCAACACAAGAACCACCCTCCAAAAACATTTTGATCAGAGATGTGGCCCTCGGGCCATAACTGCCATGCCATGGGCTTAATAGTGTGGTTTTTTTTTTTTTTTCTTTATATTTGAGTGATTTTATTTACATCATTTTTTTCCTACTTTTAGCCCTATTCAAGAACAAAGTCCAGAGAATTCTAAGATACCAGTCAGCATACAGTCTCCATCCATATGCAGTGTGCTACCTGATGAAGCTGCAGTAGTCAACAATATTCTAGCTGATGAGGTGGAGCAGGCTGAAAGGAACCTGGCAGCATGTAAACTCTCAGACACACTACATCACGGGGCCCTCCCAAGCCTTGAGGATCCTTGGGGTGTAACAACACAACAGCTGGATCCATATGAGGAGGAATCGCTAGAAGAGACTGTTCAGACTCCTGGTACGGATATAATTGTGATCACTTCACTCTTCTAATATCTAATCAGCAAATACCTATAACAATTTGAGGAACAGACCTGATATATGAAACTAAGTTGTATAGTAGGATGGGGTAGTCATTTGGCTGGTGGTCCATCAACTGACTGCCAACGAGTAAAACAAGGCACTCTGCTGGGAAAGGCTTTCTTAAAAAGTTACTGCAGATGACAACTGCTTTTTCAAACCAAAGTGCATTATAATGCAAACCACTGTTGCTTAACCTTTTGAATGCCAGGAAGGGTATTCAAAGGGCTATGTTGTGTACCCATCTGGCATTAAGCGTTAAGGTTTGTGTGTATAACGTACTATGGTTTTATTATAAGCCTAAAGGAATAATACCCATGTATACTTACCAACATCTGTTCATGTTGCACATTTTTCACGTTGCACATTTTTCACTGAACTCTTGGCGCCATATGCACAAAAGTAGAGGAGCGGTACTGGGGCAAATAAACTGTACCACAGAAGACAAATGTAAATTTCTCTGTCGTCCAGTACAGGTTACTCATAACTCTGAGTAGGCGATCCGCCCCTTTAAGTAGGCAGGAACAAGTCTAGAAATGACTGCAGGGGGTGGAGCCTACCTTCCCTCCTTGGCTGCAGCTAGCCAACCAGCTCCAGAAAGATTTCTTCCTTGTTGAAGACAACACCAGGCTAGAGAACAGTTCTGCTATAGTTTTAGGAACTTTTTTTTCCCTCTGTCGTCCAATACAGGTTACTGGTAAGTCTGAGAGGCGATCCGCCCCTTAGTAGGCAGGAACAAATTCTCAAAGTGTATGCAGGGGGTGGAACCTCCCTTCCCTCCTTGGGTGCAGCTAGACAATCAGCTCCAGAAAGATTTGTTCATCGGTGAAGACAGCACCAGGCTGCGAACAGTTCTGCTATAGTTTTAGAGTCTTTTTTTTATTTTTCTTTTAGATATGGAATACCACCATTAGGCGGATTGCCATGACTGACAAATGCCCTTAGATGTGGCTATCTCAATTACCAGGTGCTTTTTGTGGACCTTAAGCCCTGAGGGGGAAATCTTGATTTCAAGTGCTTCCCCAGGAGTTACCCACTGAGGTACTTCTTGCCCCATGGTAAACTGAAGACAGAAGACCTGCAGGAAAGGTGACCTACCCTTTGAGTGCTGGAGGTCCACTTGTCCCACAGTGCCCCTCCGCACAGGGGTGTATTTATGGAGTTCTTATTGCACACTCCTGCACTCATTGGGTATATCTGTATGTCTGTTTGGGTGTCTGGACCAGGTTTATGTGGTAACTTAACCCTTTCACTGCTGGTTTGACACTTTTTTGTGTGTGAGGGGGTTTATGGCACTTTTCCTACTGGATTAGGGTTTTCTGGGTATCCTCACATGTTCTGTTGACTATTTTCAAATTTTTATGTTTTACTTTGATATTTGTAAAAATTGAGTACTGCTCCTTTAAGCCACGCTTTACAGCATAAACACCATTGCTCCATTTACTTCTATGGAACTAGACTGTTTGGGACGTATCTCTACAAAAGTTTAACATGGCGACATCAGAGATGGCTCATTTTACTTGTCTACCCTTGCTCTATCATCCGGTTGATGTTTCAAGTGTGTTTGGGGACTCAGGGTGCTTCTGGCACTGTTTTAGGGGACTTTTTTGAGAAAACTACATTTCCCATGAGCACTTTGCTCGCTTGTTTCTGATTGGCTCCCGCCGCGGCAGCCATTTTGTGAGTTTCTGGGCGAGTATCCTACGCAGCGCTTGGACTCTCCTTCTCTCCTCTGCAGATTAACCCTTCACCTGCCAGATAAGTTTATTTTAGAGATTTCTAGGGTGAAACTGTAATCCTACACAGTATAATTGGGTGATTTATTGTACAGTTTGGTATTTTGACACTGTGAGAATGTCTATACCGTTGGAGCTTGGGGCCAGACCTAAGACTAAGGATGCTGGGGTCTCTGTGTCCCCTATTGCGCATTGCTCTTCCTGTCACTCAGGGTTACCTACAGAATTCTCAGGTTCTTTATGCCCAGCATGTTCTGATGTCCCTGAAAGTCTTCCAGGGACCTCCAACCATGCCACAGAGCCAGCTTGGGTGCAAGAGATCAAGGCTGCTACTAGGGACCTTAGGTCCATATTGCAACTTACCGTCCGGACCTTCTTCTACAGGGTTACCTGTGGAAGGAGGATGTCCATCGGCTAGCTTTGATGGCTTGGAAATTGAATTCTCAATATTGAAGACGAAAGGATTCTCTTCTGGTGTGGTGGCTACTATGCTCATTGCCCGCAAACCTGTTTCTTCTAAGATCTACCATCGTGTCTGGTTTACTTTTCTGTCTTGGTGTGCTGACAAGGACCTGTCTCAGGATTTTGATCTGCCTACGGTCCTGGCCTTCTTGCAGGATGGTGTGGATAAGGGCCTCAGTTTGCGTTCCCTTAAGGTTCAGACTTCTGCTCTTTGTTTCTTTCAGAGGCGCATTGCCATCCTTCCTAATGTCAGGGTTTTCTTCCAGGGCATTGTTCATGCTCGTCCTGCCTTTAAGATTGCTGCTCCTCAGTGGGATCTTAACTTGGTACTGGGTGTCCTTCACCAACCCCCATTTGAGTCTTTCGCTACTATTCCTCTACGCCTGTTGACATGGCAAATGGTCTTTCTCCTGACGATTGTGTCTGTCCGCCGTGTCGCGGAATTACATGCTCTGTCCTGTAAAGCACCCTATTAGGTGTTTCACAAGGACAAGGCTGTGCTTCGCAACTCTCAGGAGTTTCTCCCGAAGGTGGTTTCGGAGTTCCAGGTCAATCAGGAGATTGTGGAGCCCTCTTTCTGCCCTGACCTCACCTCTGACAAGGAGAGGGATCTCCACTTGGTAGACGTGGTGCGTTGTCTCAAGTTTTATGTGCATCGCACTGAGTTGATCAGACACGCTGTTCATCATTCCTGAGGGTCCTAGGGCAGGAAGACCTGCATCCAATGTGACTATTGCTTCTTGGATCACGTCCACTATTCATAAGGCTTATGAGCTAAGGAAGAAGCCTGTCCCCTTCAGGATCACGGCTCATTCTACAAAATCTATTGGGGCTTCTTGGGCTTCCAAGAATCAGGCCTCTGCTGATCAGTTGTGCAAAGCGGCCACTTGGTCGTCTGTGCACACCTTTTTGAAGCACTACTGTGTTGATGTGCTGGCATCTGCTGATGCCAGCTTTGGGAGGAAAATCCTGGAGGCAGTCTTGCCTGTCTAGGATTTTCTTCGGTTCTTGGTGCTTCCTTCACTTTTGAGCCCTGTTGGCTGTAGTTCAGTGTGCTATGTAACAGTTCCTGGGGTGGTGTTACCCCTGTTCAGTGTCCGTTGACACTTCAGGTTTTGTTTTTTTTTGTTTTTTTTGGGGCTATCTCTGATGTGATGGTTCAAATCTGCACTGGTGCCTTTGGGGGCCTTGCACCTGGTCCTTGCCTTCCCACCTCTGGGCAACTCAATGGTTGGACATCCCAGAGTTACCAGTAACCTGTATTGGACGACAGATAAGAGGATTTTAGTCTTACCTGTTAAATCCTTTTCTCTTAGTCCATACAGGTTACTGGTTTCCCACCCTCTCAAGAGACCATGCTTTGCTCTCCTGTGGCAGACCGTGGGGGTCCTTCAGGTCATGCTCACAGGAGTCTTCTTCCCT